>JAVSCE010003260.1:0-28148 GCA_032199065.1 Smutsia gigantea
TGGACAGTGACTGTAATGGGGTTGGTGGGGGACCTGATGAAGGGGTAGTTTAATAATCGTAATATTGCACATGTAATTGTAAATTAATGATAATAAAATAAATTAAATTAAAAAAAAAAAGAAGAGAGCAAGCTCAGATCATCATCTATTCTAATGGGCATTTTAAGAGCTTTTTTGGGTATTCTCCTAATTCTCCATCACAGTTCCTGCCCAGCCACCACCGCCAACGTGCCTGCAAACACCCAAACGTTTGCCTAGCAGCCGTGACTCAGCCCCACGCATGCGTGCGTGCATCCGTGCGTGTGTGTGTCTGCCTGTATCCTGCACCTGCGCTGTGGGGTTTCGGACACTCCTGCCACTCCCCTTTTCTTCTGGTGGCTTTAGGGCATTTCACTTACCTCCTTTCTCACCTTCACCATTTGAACTTCAGACTGCAAGTCCTTGAGAGGACCTTTCCTGCTTCCTACCAACCCTACTCCTCACTAAAAACTTACAATGAGTTTAACCTCAACTTTCCCAGATGTGGGGATCTCTCACCACGTTCACATGTTAGTTTTTATGAGTTTCATCAAATCTGGACTTATTGCTCCCAAGACACAGCTGTTTTCCTGGACTCTCCATTCACCACTGTCCAATAGCCTTTCTAGTGATGATTATTTTCCTAGATCCTGTGTCTTCCTCTTTCTTGATTTATGCCCTCATTTACTGTGGCACCTCCTCCAAGTGCTTCATGAGAAAGGGTTCATGGGTGGTCATTTTTGAGCCCATGCATGTCTAAAATGTTCTTATCCCATCCTCATGTTTGAGGATTAAATTACTGTTTTACTGTTGGATTTAAGACTGAAATGAGTTTTCCCTTAGAATTTTGAAGGCATTGTATCCCTAGGTGATGGTGTTGCTGTTGAGAATTTCTGATGTTTCTATTCCAGATTAAAAGCTATTTAAAGAAAGATATGGTAACTGAACGCAATGTATGGTCCTTGGTGGGAGTCCAGTTTTTAAAAAGCCAGCTACAAAGGATATTACAGGGACACTCAGGGAAATTCGAATATGGATTGTATATAGATAATATTGTATCAGTGGTATTATGATTGTGTGTGGGGATGTCCTTATACCTGCAACTTATTTTCAAATGGTTCAGAAGATAAAAAGCTTGTACCCAGAAGTAGGGAGTGAAAAAATAAATGTAGCAAAATGTTAACAATTGGTGAATCTCATAAAGTGTATATGGGTTTTCATATACTCTTCTGTTCATCTTACTGTAGGTTTGATATTTTTTCAAAAGAAAAAAGAAAAATTCAGCAGTGAAGAACAATTTAAGGAAAATACATATAAGGGCCGCTACAGTCCCTAAATGCTGACATCTATTTTGAAGCATAATATTAAATATGACAACGTCTAAGGATAAATAGTTACAGTTACTCATAGTTATAGAGAGAAGGAAATAAATCCAAGTAGAAATAAGGCCTCTGTGGAAAAGTTCCCTCTGTTAAAAATTGGTGTGAAGGTCAGTGGTCCAGGGCCCACCAGGGGTCAGTGCAGGAGGGTGCTTGTGTCTGCAGCAGGACCGCCAGAGCTGGGGTTTTCTTTGCCATGTAACTGGCTCCACATGAGGTCACTTTTCTCTGCACAAAACATTCTTAGGATTCTCCGATCACTTGGGAGGAGAGGGAATGTGGAAAATTCCCTGCTTCCCGTTTCTTTCTCCCTGGTCAAACCTGCTTGTAAATTCTGTGGATGTTGGCTTTTGGCTCTGCTTCGTGGAGTCTTCGGAAGCCTCTGGGTATGAGAGGTGTAGATCTGTCCCTTGTGTGTACTTCAGAGGCCAAAGATGCACTTGCCCACTAGCATCTCAAGAATTCTCTTTTTTTATTACAAACTGCCAAGTAATAGCCCTGCTATGACTTTTAGATTTCCTGGAACCTATGAAAATTCTAGAACTTTCTTTCAGGCACTTTACCTCTCAGAGCTGTGATGTGCTTCCTTACTGACTGGCTGACTTAAAAGGGCTGACATTCTGTGTGCTTACCCATAAAAGATAGGTTAGCCTAACTGTTGTAGAAAGTTACCCAGCAAATTAAATGAGTGTGCGGTTAAGTGGTGGTTCTTGTCCCTAATGTTTGCTGGAAGCCTGTGGACCAGACTGTGCTACTAGACTGGAATTGACAACCACAGAGCTCAGGCCCCGGGTCCTGAGGTGCTTGTAATTAGATGAAAGGGCTGACAGGCCCCAAACAAATCTAGACAAGGCCTTCAGGACTATGTGCTAAGTTTGGTCTGAACAGTGTGCCCTGGAGTGGGGACAGGTGCTGGGAGAGGGTCGTTGCAGGTGGAGATGTTGGAAGTCCCACGCCCTGTCTGAGCTCAGGCAGGGGTCTAGAGAAGGACCATGCCACGCTGGGGCTGGCTCGCTCGGCCCCTTCCTGCTCATCGAGTCCACAGGTGGGACCCTCTTCCCTCGGGGGATATGTCACCCTCCCTTGCTGCTTCCCACGCCCTGCACTGCCGCCTCCCTCTGGGGCACTCCCTTTTCCCGTTCTTCTTCTGTCTTTTCTCAAATGCAGTGGCCTAGACTGACAGCGTCTTGGAAGTGACGGAGAACCGGGCACCACCGAGTGCCATCTTTGAACTGCACACTGTCCACTGCTAGTGTGTGAGGAGCATTTTCTGTCTTGACCTCACTTTTCTAATAAGTGCACCAGGCTTCTTCCCCTCTCAGGTCTTTGTACTCAGTCTTTCCTCTCCTGAGAACTGTTTTTCCTTAAGTCCTCAAGAAAGTGGCTCCCTTTTATGCTAACAACCATGTGCACTTTACAAACCATTCTTCTGATGTTCATTTTATTAGGTTGGTTACCCCCACCTCTCGGTGGTGGTTGGTCTCAGGGACAGGAATTAGCAGGGGCCAGGCTGGGGATCTCTGACCTCCCTCCCCTCAATCTCCCTGCCCTTTGACCTGTTCCCTGGCCTGGATGTCTCCAGTTAGTTTACTAATTTTTATTAAAATTTCTTATTTCTACCTCATTATAACTAGTAGTGTCATCCAGACTACCTCTCCTAGGAGATGGGGGATTCAGTTTTTTAGTTAGTTTTCCCCTTAAGACAGAGCTAGCCTATCATTTCTCAATGCTTGTCTTTGTTCTTTATAACATGGAAGTCTAGATCAGGCCCTTTTAAACAGATATATACTTAATATAAAAAACCCCATCTATTTCTACAGATGTAGCATTAAAACAGTATAACCAACTGCTTACCTTCTTATACACAGTAAATGCTACTTAAGCAAATCTTACTCGTCCTTTACAGGCTCCAGTCGTGGCTTCTCTGACGCACTCTACGTCTGCAGGGCCCCGCCTTAGTCTCCCTGCTGTGAATGCTGGTGGTCCGTGTACTTGGTTTTGGCGGCTTGTGTGGAGAGTTTGGTTTATTTTCCTGTGTTATCTCCATCTACCTGACCAGTGAGATGGTAAGATGCCAGCTGGTCGTGGCAGTGTCTTCTCAATGTTTGCAATGTTGAAAAAGTACCATTTTAAAGAACATATTTGAAGCAAATTATCTTCAATAATGTCTTTTTCCTAATGTAATTTTACTTATTTTCTTAAATGCAATTTAAAAATTATTTATTATGTTTAGGTTTTCTTAAAGCATTTTTTAATAGAATAAGAATTTTTTTACATTTTTATTATTCATTTTTCTCTCAGTAGTCATTTAGGAAGACTAATGTATTCAGGTTTAATGCTTCAAGAAAGTGCTTCAGAAAAGAAAGGACATTATTTCGGTCTATAGCTTATCTATAAAAAGCCATTTTGGCAAGTCTCCCATTTTAATCTTTAGTAAGACTTTGGGCAGATTTTCATAGTTGCTATATTAAAGACATATTCAGCCTTCTGTAGAAAATTTGTAAAGATTTATTTGATAACATCAATAGTTAATAGCTTTAATTTTCTAAGTGTTCCTAATTATAGGTTGAGCTCTCTAATTCTTACCAGAACTGCTGCTTCCTGGCTAAGTTTAAACATCAGTCTCCAATCAGTCAGGGTAATTAATCTCTGTGTAATATAATTAAATTCATCTGACCTGGTTACGGAGTACATTTTAGATAACAGACTAGTGTTTGTCATGACCAGAATATTTCAATTCAAAAGTTGACCTTTCAGAATCTGCCTTCTTTAATCTGCCAGTTATAATTCACAGAAATACTTCCTCTAAAAAGTAACCTGACTTTATTAATGCATTTAATTTCAAAAACTGAAGTGCTTATTAAATGGGTATAAGACAAAATACCTTAGAAAACTAATTCATTCCTTTTCATTTACAGAGATACTTCCTAGTTGGGAGCAATCATGCAGAAACTAAATACCATGTTTTGAAGATTGATAGAACAAAACCAAAAGATTTGGTCATAATCGATGATAGGGTAAGTCTCTTGCAAACCTGAATATGAACAGAAACTCTTGGACCTGTTTTTTTTTTTATTAAGGTATTATTGATATTCACTCTTATGAAGGTTTCACATGAAAAAACAATGTGGTTACTACATTTACCCATATTAGCAAGTCCCCACTCATACCCCAATTCAGTCGCTGTGCATCAGTGTAGTAAGATGACACAGATTCACTGTTTGCCTTCTCTGTGCTACACTGTTTTCCCCATGATACCCCACACCATGTGTGCTAAACATAATACCCCACAATCCCTTTCTCCCACCCTCCCCACCCCTCCCCTTTGGTAACCACTTGTTCTTTCTTGGAGTCTCTGAGTCTGCTACTATTTTGTTCCTTCAGTTTTGCTTCGTTGTTATACTTCAGAAATAAGGGTAATCATTTGGCACTTGTCTTTCTCCACCTGGCTTATTTCACTGAGCATAATATCCTCCAGCTCCATCCATGTTGTTGCAAATGGCAGGATTTGTTTCGTTCTTATCGCTGAATAGTATTCCATTGTATATATGTACCACACCTTCTTTATCCATTCATCTACTGATGGACACTTAAGTTGCTTCCAAGTCTTGGCTATTGTAAAAAGTGCTGCAATAAACATAGGGGTGCATATGTCTTTTTGAATATGAGAAGTTGTATTTTTTGGGTAAATTCCAAGGACTGGGATTCCTGGGTCAAATGGTACTTGTATTTTTAGTTTTTTGACTAACCTCCATATTGCTTTCCACAATGGTTGAACTAGCTTACATTCCCACCAGCAGTGTAGGAGGGTTCCCCTTTCTCCACGTCCTCGCCAGCATTTGTTGTTCTTAGTCTTTTGGAAGGTGGCCATCCTTACTGGTTTGAGATGATATCTCATTGTGGTTTTAATTTGCATTTCCCTGATGATTAGTGATGTGGAGCATCTTTTCATGTGTCTGTTGGACATCTGAATTTCCTCTTTGGAGAACTGTCTCTTCATATCCTCTGCCCATTTTTTAATTGGGTTATTTGCTTTTTGGGTGTAGAGGCGTGTAAGTTCTTTATATATTTCGGATGTTAACCCTTTGTCTGACATGTCATTTACAAATATATTCTCCCATACTCTTGGATGCCTTTTTGTTCTGTTGATGGTGTCCTTTGCGGTACAGAAACTTTTTAATTTGATGTAGTCCCATGAGTTCATGTTTGCTTTTGTTTCCCTTCCTCACGGAGATGCGTTCAGGAAGAAATCGTTCATGCTTATATTCAGGACATTTTTGCCTATGTTGTCTTCTAAGAGTTTTATGGTTTCATAACTTACATGCAGGTCCTTGATCCATTTCGAGTTTACTTTTGTGTATGGGGTTAAACAATAATCCAGTTTCATTCTCTTGCATGTAGCTGTCCAGTTTTGCCAACACCAGCTGTTGAAGAAGCTGTCATTTCCCCATTGTATGTCCATGGCTCCTTTATCAATACTAATTGACCACATATGGTTGGGTTTATATCAGGGCTCTCTAGTCTGTTCCATTGGTCTATGGATCTGTTCTTGTGCCAGTACCAAATTATCTTGAGTACTGTGGCTTCTTTGTAGTAAAGCTTGAAGTTGGGGAGCATAATCCCCCCAGCTTTATTCTTCCTTCTCAGGATTGCTTTGGCTTTTCGGGGTGTTTTGTGGTTCCATATGAATTTTAGAATGATTTTCTCTGGTTTGTTAAAAAATGCTGTTGGTATTTTGATAGGAATTGCATTGAATCTATAGATTGCTTTAGGCAGGATGACCATTTTGACAATTCTTCCTATCCATGAGCACGGGATGTGTTTCTATTTATTGGTATCTTCTTTAATTTCTCTCATGAGTGTCTTGTACTTTTCAGAGTATAGGTCTTTCACTTCCTTGGTTAGGTTTACCCCTAGGTATTTTATTCTTTTTGATGCAACTTTGAATGGAATTGTTTTCCTGATTTCTCTCTCTGTTAGGTCATTGTCAGTGTATATGAATGCCATAGATTTCTGTGCATTAATTTTGTATCCCACAACATTGCTGAATTCAGATATTAGATCTACTAGTTTTGGAGTAGATTCTTCAGGGTTTTTTATGTACAATATACAATATCATGTCATCTGCAAACAGGGACAGTTTAACTTCTTCCCTGCCGATCTGGATGCCTTTTATTTCTTTCTGCTGTCTGATTGCCTGTGGCTAGGACCTCCAGAACTATGTTGAAAAGAAGTAGGGAGAATGGGCATCCTTGTTTCCGACCTTAAAGGAAAAGCTTTCAGCTTCTCGCTTTTAAGTATAATGTTGGCTGTGGGTTTCTCATATATGGCCTTTATTATGTTGAGGTACTTGCCCTCTATACTCATTTTGTTGAGAGTTTTTATCATGAATGGATGTTGAATTTTGTCAAATGCTTTTTCAGCATCTATGGACATGATCATGTGGTTTTTATTCTTCTTTTTGTTGATGTGGTGGATGATGTTAATGGATTTTCGAATGTTGAGCCATCCTTGCATCCCTGGAATAAATCCTACTTGATCATTATGGATGATCCTTTTGATGTACTTTTGAACTGGGTCTGCTAATATTTTGTTGGTTATTTTTGCATCTATGTTCATCAGGGATGATGGTCTGTAGTTTTCTTTTTTTGTGGTGTCTTTTCCCGGTTTTGGTATTAGAGTCATGCTGGCCTCATATAATGTGTTTGGAAGTATTCCCTCTTCCTGTACTCCTAGAAAACTTTAAGAAGGATGGGTATTAGGTCTTCACTAAATGTTTGATAAAATTCAGCGGTGGTGCCATCTGGTCCAGGCGTTTTGTTCTTAGGTAGGTTTTTGATTACCAGTTCAATTTCATTGCTGGTAATTGGTTTGTTCATATTTTCTGTTTCTTTCTGGGTCAGCCTTGGAAGGTTGTATTTTTCTAGAATGTTGTCCATTTGTTCTAGGTTATCCAGTTTGTTAGCATATAATTTTTCATACTACTCTTTAATAGTTTTTGCATTTCTGTGATATCTGTGGTGATTTTTCCTTTCTCATTTCTGATTCTGTTTATGTGAGCAGACTCTCTTTTTTTCTTGATCAGTCTGGCTAGGAGTTTATCTAGTTTGTTTATTTTATTGCTCCTTTCTATTGTTTTATTCTTCTCAATTTTATTTATTTCTGCTCTAATCTTTATTATGTCCCTCCTTCTTCTGACTTTGTTCTCCTTTTTCTAGTTTTGTTAATTGTGAGTTTAGACTGCTCACATGGGATTGTTCTTTCCTGAGTTGGGCCTGTGTTGCAATACACTTTCCTAAATATACTTTCCTCTTAGCATGGCCTTTGCTGTATCCCACATGTATTGTGGTGTTGAATTATTGTTGTTATTTGTCTTCATATATTGCTTGATCTCTGTTTTTATTTCATCATTGATCCATTGATTATTTAGGAGCATGTTATTAAGCCTCCATGTGTTTGTGGGATTTTTCATTTTCTTTGCATAATTCATTTCTAGTTTCATTCCTTTGTGGTCTGAGAAGCTGATTGGTACAATTTCAGTGTTTTTTAATATTCCAAGTCTCTTTTTGTGGCCTTGTATACGATCTACTCTTGAAAAGGTTCCACGTGCAATTGTGAAGAATGTGTATTCTGCTGCTTTTGGGTGTAGAGTTCTGTAGATGTCTGTTAGGTCCATCTGTTCTAAATGTGTTGTTCAGTGCCTCTGTCTCCTTACTTATTTTCTGTCTGGTTGATCTGTCCTTCAGAGTGAGTGGTGTGTTGAAGTCTCCTAGAATGAATGCATTGCATTCTATTTCTCCTTTTAATTCAGTTAGTATTTGTTTCACATATGTAGGAGCTCCTGTGTTGGGTTCATAGATATTTATAATGGTTATATCTTCTTGTTGGATTGACCCTTTTATCAGTATGTAATGTCCTTCTTTGTCTCTTGTGACTTTCTTTGTTTTGAAATCTATTTTGTCTGATATAAGTACTGCAACTCCTGCTTTTTTCTCCCTATTAGTTGCATGAAATATCTTTTTCCATCCCTTCACTTTTAGTCTGTGTATGTGTTTGGGTTTAAAGTGAGGCTCTTGAAGGCAGCATATAGATATGTCTTGTTTTTTTATCTATCCAGTGACTATGTCTTTTGAGTGGTGCATTCAGTCCATTTACATTTAGGGTGATTATGGATAGGTATGTACTTATTGGCATTGCAGGCTTCAGATTCATGGAAACCAAAGCTTCAAGGTTAACTTTCCTACAATCTAAGAGTCTAACAACTAACTTAATATGCTATTACAAACATAATCTAAAGGTTCTTTTTTTGTTTTTTTGTTTTTCCCTGCTCCTTTTGCTTCCTCCTCCATTCTTTATATATTAGGTATCATATTCTGTACTGTCTATCCCTTGATTGACTTTGGGGATAGTTAATTTAATTTTGCATTTTCTTAGTAATTAGCTGTTCCATTTTCTTTATTGTGTTTTTATTACTTCTGGTGACAGCTATTAAACCGTAGGAACACTTTCATCTGTACCAGTCCCTCCAAAATACACTGTAGAGATGGTTTGTGGGAGGTAAATTCTCTCAGCTTTTGCTTATCTGGGAATTGTTTAATCCCTCCTTCAAATTTAAATGATAATCTTTCTGGATAAAGTAATCTTGGTTCAAGGCCCTTCTGCTTCATTGCATTAAATACATCATGCCTCTCCCTTCTGGCCTGTAATGTTTCTGCTAAGATGTTTCATGATAGCCTGATGGGATTTCCTTTGTATGTAATCTTATTTCTCTCTCTGGCTGCTTTTAATAGTCTGTCCTTATCCTTGATATTTGCCATTTTAATTACTATATGTCTTGATGTTGTCTTCCCTGGGTCCCTTGTGTTGGGAGATCTGTGCCCCTCCATGGCCTAAGAGAGTATCTCCTTCCCCATATTGAGGAAGTTTTCAGCAATCACCTCCTCAAAGACACTTTCTATCCCTTTTTCCCTCTCTTCTTCTGGTACCCTTATAATGTGAATATTGTTCCGTTTGGATTGGTCACACAGTTCTCTCAATATTCTTTCATTCTTAGAGATCCTTTTTTCTCTCTGTACCTCAGCTTCTTTGTATTCCTCTTCTCTAGTTTCTATTTCATTTATTATCTCCTCCAACATATCGAATCTGATTTTAATACCACGCATTGTGCTCTTCAATGATTGGATCTCCGACCGTAATTCATTCCTGAGTTTTGAATATCTTTCCATACCTCCATGAGCATGTTAATGATTTTTATTTTGAACTCCCTTTCAGGGACAGTCATGAGGTCCATATTATTTAAATCTTTCTCAGGAGTTGTATTCATAATTTTACTCTGGACCAGGTTCCTTTGGCATTTCATATTTGTGTATAGTCCCCTCTAGTGTCCAGAAGCTCTACTCTCTGGAGCTGCTCAGCCCCTGAAGCAATGTTGGAGACTGTAGGGGAGTGGAATTGGTGCCTCAGGGGAGGAAAGGGCTGTTTCCTGTTTCCTGGCTGCTATGCCTGTCTCCACTGCCTGAACCAGTGGGCTGAACACACAGGTATAAGCCTCTGTGCTTTGCATTTTTAGTTGTAGCAGACAGATCTTTCCTCTGGCTGGCCTAATGCTGGCATAGGGATTCCCTCTTTGCAAGCCTGGTGGGGCTGTCCAGGAGAAATGCACCTGTCACAGAAAGGTTTCTTGGAGCTGTGTAGGCAGCCAGGGAGCTGGAGCACCTGAAGATCGTGAAAGCTCTCAGCCTGATGCACCTGGACAATTTTGTCTACCTGTCCTTTCTACTGAGCAGTAAGCTCTGTGCAATCCTTGCCCGTTTAGCAGCCCTCTTGCTAAGGGCTTCTTTGTTAGGAAGTCTCCCAGACTGCCCACCATTCTTTTGTCCCAGAGAAGCTGGATATGGATCCCTGCTTTCCACAAGCAGCTGGAATCTTAGTCTCTCCAGGAATACTGCCTGTTGTAGCTTTCCAAACCCCTAATTACAAGAGTATCATGCAAGCACCATGAAATGTAGGTTTGTGCTCCCAGGGCAGATCTCCAGAGTTAGGTATTCAGCAGTCCCAGATCTCCATTCCCTCCCTGCTCCATTCCTCTTCCTCCTGCCAGTGAGCTGGGGTGGGGGAAGGGCTTGGATCCCACAGGACCACAGCTTTAGTATGTTACCCTTTTCTGTGAGGGCTGCTCTTGTCTCCAGGTGTATGCAGTTTGTTGCAGTCCTCTTTCCTGTGGCTCTTTCAAGAATAGTTGTATTAGTTATATTTTCATATTATATGCGGTTTTAGGAGGAAGCCTCTGCCTCACCTCTCACACTGCCATCTTTAATCCCCCTGTACATGTTTTTTAAAGGATATGAAATACACTCACTGTTTCTAGTAATAAATTATTTTTTCTTATCATGCATTTAAAGTTACAACTGTTTTCATTTTTAGCTAGAATTTGACTCTTTAATCTGGTTTCTAGAAATCATGGATGTAAAGGAGTATGCCACAATTACGCTTTCCCCTCATTTTGACTTGTTACACAAAGCAAACTCTTTGGATACAATAATGTGTGCATTTTCTTAAAGGGGTTATATTTTAGGGTTTAATATAGCTTAATATTGCATCTATTGAAGGGGTTATTTATCACTGTGATTTACAAATGAAGCTACGAGAAGGCAGGGAGGACTTCTGTGCTGCAGACTTTTTATTATGCTGCTATAAATCAACAGCAGATGATCTCCTGAAGACTTGCTCTGTGCTAGAGGAAAGTTACGCCGCTCTTACCTGGATGTTATATTATCCAGAGTCAGGAATACAGAGTCTTAGCTCAGGTTACACAGAAACACGCAGTGGATGATATCAGAAGTGAAGTACAGTATGGTGGTATTGAGCAGTTAGCCCTAACTCTTGAAAATGAGAGGACCTAACCTGCCCTTGTTCCTGTTTCTGAACATTCTGAATCCATAGAGATGCCTGGTTTCTCAAACATGTTAGTAGCTATAGTTTGTAAGCCATGTTCACTAAGTTCTTTGCAAAACCACTTTCTGTGTTAAGATAATTTTAGATAAATTGTATGTGAGGTTTCCTGTGCTCCTGGTGTAACTGCCTCCCTCACTCCCCCCAAATCTGGAAGTTTTATTAATATAACGTAGTAACTCTGCTTCATTTGGGGGTAGGAGTGGTTGATCAGGGATACCTTTGAGAATATAAGAAATGCTAAGAGGCTCATAAAAATACACACACACATACACACACACACACACAACCAAAACTTTCATGCAGTTTAAGGAGTTCACAGATTTCTTGAAATTTGTCTATGTTCCTTAGAGGATGAGGTTTTGACAGTTTTTTGTAGGGTAACATGGGATTCAGTAATCACCCTTAATTGCTAATATTGCAGAATTTGTTGACTTTTTAAATTGTACCTTGGTCATGCACTACGACATGCCTCTCTATGAAATAGCTAATGATTCCTGTAAACAGTGTTTAGTTCTCAGGGGTGAGTAATTAATGATCAATCAAAAAGTAAACATAACCTTACAGATTAAATTTGCTTATTTTTTGCATATATACACTCAACAAGGTGTGAGAGAACTTCTTGGCCACTTGGATCTAGGAAACAGAACAAAGATGGGACAGAAAGGATCTACCAGGTTATTTCAAGCTGTTTCAGCTTTTGGTGTTGTAGGTAAGAATTGTATCTCTCTTACCATTTTTTTTCCTGCATAGACAACTACTTAAAGATAGTTTGCAAGGCTGTGTAGCTGTATAGTTTTGACCCATCATCTGTGGCTTTGGTCACTTAAAACTTCATTATCTATCAAACAGATGTCAAATAGCCTTTGTGTAGCATCTCCATGTGCTTAGTACTCAGTTTAAGTACTGCTGCTCTGTTTCACGTAGGATATGAACAAATATAGAAATGCTTTTGGCCTTTAAAGAGTCTGCTGCCTGGCTTACTGAGGAATGAAACAGTAAAAATTAGACTGGATTGTCTGCATTTGCCCTGCCTACCGTTTGTCAGCTGGAAAAACAGATACATGTAGCACCCAGCTTAAAATGAAGAGGGATTATTCCCAAAAACGTGGTACTGTCATAAAGTGTCATAACTCCTTCCTTGAATGACCACTGCTTTCTTAACCACTGAAACACTGTTCTCTAGAATTCCAGACCATCAGAATCTTTGCTGTCTGACATTATATCAGTAAGAGAAAACATTCCCCTCTTGCCTAGATGATGTAAGCCACTTTGACACAGAGAAAGAAGCACGACTCAGATGCAGGCCTTCAGATAAGGGGTTTCTCAACACTCCGTCCTCAGCTTTGCTGACATTGTTTTCACGGAAATGGGATCCTGAGGCTGCTTCATAGTCCAGGCTTAATGTTCATCACTTTACATACACTCCTGCCTTGGTTTGAGCCTCTTAATTTAAATTTCACACAAATTCCATCCATCCTCCAGATCCTATAGTAAGAGCAAATATAGATGCGGTTTTGGCCTTTAATGAGCCTGTTGTCTGGCTTGTGGGGCTCTGTGGGGTGCCCCACATCTCCTCTGGTGTACACTGCCCCTCGCTGCAGTGACTCCGTGAAACTGTCTACGCTGTCACGGATTTGTCTCTGAGAATCTCAGGCTGATGTGACTCGGAGGAGGGACAAAAGCCAGTGCACACTTGGCAACACTAATATCGTTATTCAGAACCAAGCGGTATAGTAAAAGGTAGGTGGTGTTGGAGGTAACCCAAGAGGTAGACTACTTGGACCTGGAATGGCCCAAAAAAATTACCCAGAGAAGAATGAGGCTCTGGCTGGACCCTGAACAGAAGCACAGAGACCTGGACAGATGTGGGGAGGGATGGGACAGCAGAGGCACAGGCACCGAGGTGCTATGGGTCCCGGGAGGTTGGCATGTATGTGGGTGAGCCAAGGTCACCTGGGGCCTTGGCAGCCAAGTGGAGGGCAATTGTATCTCAGCCTCCCTGTTGGTAGAGCCTTGAATGTATTGTTTTTTTAAACTTCAAATTATTTCTGAGCTTCTTAAACCTGTTTGGTTGTATGGAATATCGACTGAGTTATTGGTATCCATAGATGTTAATGAAATTAATAGGGACTTAACTGTGCTATATTGATTCAAAATGTAGTTAGGTTTTCTAATAAGCTCTTTCAATTTTGTGACTGTTTTTTCAAACTTTGATTACATTCTGCTGCTTTTGAAGTTTGTTTTTCTCAGTATGTCCTCATAGATCTTCATATATGATCCCTTTAGGTGCATTTTATGTCTTAGGTGGCTTGACAAGTCCCTTGAGGTCACATGTTTCATAGTTAAGTGTTTGTGGACATGTGCAGGTCTGTGTCACATGAACTCATGTTTAAATTTCATAAATTTTGTATGTGTTAAATTCCACTTTAAATGTTGCTTATGTTTCAAGTTAAAGAGGAAAATGGAAATAAAATGCGTCTTAAGTACAGGAGGCTTAATGTAAGTATTACTTTATAGGTTAAACTTATTCCTTTAAATACTGATGCTTTATCACAGCTTTTTAAAATGGTAATTTCCTAGGGTGTATGTGATGCTGAATGCCTCATTAACCAGGGTTTATTATTCCAAGTTGAACCTTCCTTGATGATTAAGATATTGAAGTGAAGATCAGTTACTGAACTGTGTTCAGACACTGCCTGTGGGTGTTCTGGAGTTGTATCTGGCAGCTTGCCTTTCCATGAATGGAAGCTAGACTGGTGTACTCTTTTTTTTTTAAGGTACTTCAGTCATTCTTCTTTGTTCTTGGCATATTTACTTTTAGCAATATTCCTTGCCTCATTATAAATCTGTTGATAAGTAAGCTTATCAAACCAGATGCTTTATTTTAACCAATTGATAACCAAGTTTGTAATGAGAAGTTTATTTTATACACAAGCATTAGTCAATAAAAATTGGGGGAGGGGAAATGTCTCCATATTTCTCTTAACAATGAATTCTAAGGTGTTGTGGTACCCATTTCTCTTTCAATTAGAAGCCTCTTAGGTTTGAGAGTGTCCTTGGATGGTGAAGTCACTGAAGACCTGATCAGCCAGTAAAGTGACACAGTAATGCTTACTAGGTAAGCATTTTTATTTCCATGGAAATGCATTTTATGTATTCTAGCCTAACCTCATAAAGCTTAGAATCAGTGAAGAGTAAATATGCAGTTAATAAAAGCCTGTGATTTGTCCAGTACTGTCTTAGAATTAATGAGATACTGAAATAGCCAAAGGCAAAATGCTGAAAATGTAGTCTGCGAAATGACACGTGTGTGCATGACTAGGATGGTTCTTTTATTCCGTGACTAAAATATCTTCTCTAGCAGGCTTAGTTTGTGGGTGGTATTTTCTGATGTGATTTGGACGTTACTGGGGTTAGTCTAGTTCACAACTGTAATGATCTACAGTAGGGATTCTCAACCATCTGTAGTGAGGGACCAGATTTTTTCCAGTGTGTCGCAGACCAGCCCATAATCCTACTGTGTATAGCTTGTCTGCAGCTGGGCCCCATGTGACTCATCACAGAAGTTCAGTAACATTCCTACTAGTCTGTACCCTGTTCAGGGCAAGGTCATTGATCATGTACTCAGACATCATGGCAGTCTCAAATTGCTCTAGGGTTTCTAGAGCCTTCCATTCAGTTTGTGTCCTCATCCCTTCACGGGCTAGTGCCAAAATCTCATGGCTCTCACTGGTCCCTGGTCATGGGTAGATCCAGTCCTATAGCCACCTTGCCCATTTCTGATGTGCTCTATTGTTTTTGTTGTCAGTGGGAGGTTCAGGAAACCAGTGGATGGGATCATGAGTTGTGCTCACAGAGTTATTTTATCTGGTGCAGGGGTGTATGGCTGGAGTCAGTAGCTGGTGACCTGTAGACCTGAATGCTCTCAGCTCTGTGATGATCCCAGCCTCAGGCTTCTGTCCTTTCTCCACCTGGGTCACCTGTCAGAGGGCACTCTTTTAAGCTGGCAGGATGCTGGAGGGTACGTGGCAGCATGTGTGTCAGTGTAGCAGACTAAGTGATGGATCACTTCGTTACTGAAGCAACACCCTCAGAAATGGATTGCACATCTAAGATGAGAATGAAAACCGACAATAAAGTGTGGGCTCAGGTGAGAAGGGAGAAGTGGGTTCAGTGTTAATCTCCCCTTGGTTCCAGGGGGCTGTGTCATGCTAAGGCCCTGGGTACCTCGGGGAGGTGTTTTGTTCTTCCCTGCTAGCAAGCTGTTCACCCTGAAGGTTTTCAGCATAGTGACTAGTTGGCATGGTGACCCCCAGCCCCCACACAGGGCATTGCATCCTTCCCTGTTGGTGGGTTGCTGGGGTCCTCTCCAGCTACCAGGGCTCCACACCATGTGTCTTCTCATGCTGCCCACACCGCTCTATCCTCTCGTAATGTCCTTTCTTATATACTTCACTTGGTGTCCATTTCAGATAACATAGCCTTCTCTACTTAGAGAGAAATAGCTTTTGCATAATGACTGTCATCTAGGCTTCTGGGAAGTACTCAGTGAAATTGGTCTGGGATGAGTGCATAGGATGAAGATGAAAAAAAACGTGTTCTAGTTTTCTGTGTTAAAGTGATGTATAGGCTGCCTCTTGGCAGTTGTCTGTGCCAAACTGAGGCCTTTTAATTCTTGGTTATATTTGATAGAAACCTTTTTAAAAAGAGACTTATGTTTCCAACTGGTAGTAAAAAGGAAGAAGAAAATAATATCATTTATAATAAACTGGAAGCATTTGTGCTGATAAAAAAAAGCTTTGTGAAAGATATTTCCTTTCCTTTATTTGAATTATGAACGGAAAAGTTAGAATTATATAAATAGTATGGAGCTAAAAACATAAAATTAAAATTCATTTGGAATGTTGGTTCAGAGATAATATTACAGAGAATTTTTTTTGTGTGTAAAAATAAATACATAGCAAGAATAAAAAGGAAACTTATTAATCTTGGAAATATGTATTACTTTAGCCCAATTAAATTCTCTTTTGGAGTGTTTCTATGCTCCTTCCAAGAGCCTTCCTTTCGTAAGCTGTATCCTTCTGAAAGGAAAACTACTTCCTAACTCACTTTGAATGAGATTATCATCAGCTTTTTTTTCTTTCTCATTCCAGCATCCTTTAGCTTTACTCAGGGAATTTTTTGTTAGTCTCCAAGGCCAGGAAATGAGTGTAAATGAAATTTAAAAAATTTTTTTGTCCTTTGTTGATCTCTAAACTATAAATATTTTTCATTTTTTAATAGCACTTTTTATTAGTAGCATGGCTCATAAAATCCTTGAAGTATCTTTCTCTTATAATTTTAGTTCATTTATATTAATATATTCAGTTGCTAATTTCCTTTATTGTAAGCTGAGAAGAACAAGACAGAGATAATAGGTATTTGTCACTTCTAGAGCAAAAATTCATAGGACCAAAATCCTAGTTCTGAATTTATAGATTATAACACCCTGAGCAACAGAGAGAGAGAGCTCACGAATGTGCAGGCACACCTGAGCAAGAAAGTTTTGAAAGATAGCTGTGATATAAGATTCTTGGATGTCAGCTTTTTCTCTCAGTGCTTTGAATATGGTGTCCCACAGACTTCTGGCCTCCATTTTTTCTGATAGGATGTCAGGTATATGTGACTGTATCTGTGAATGATAGTCATGCTGGGGTGGAGCTCCATGCCGGGAGCAGGAGCTGAGTAAGAGAAGGTAGCCCCAGATGTCAGGTGAGCTTGCCTGGAATGGGGCTTCTACACACAGAGCTGGAGGGCAGGGAAATTCTGGTGGCCTGCACCTCCTGAGCAGAAACCACAGCCCTAGACCGAGGTCTGCAGGGAGGTGGGAGAGCACTATCTTTCTGACTGCCCCTGCCCAGGGTAGATACCGTTGCACTGCCAGGAGAAGAGTGTGAAAGAGAAGCAGGTTATAACTCAAATGCCGAAGACTGGCTGTTCTTACCAAAATTTAGTAGATTTTCTTGGATAAATGCTTTTTCATTTGTCATATGCCATTAGGACAATTTCCAGAAAATTTCAGTGATTTGTTCTGTTTCTATCATTTTCACCAGTTACGGTTGTTTGATTACGGAGAGGGTCTGCTGAGTAACCCACTTTGCCTTTTTGGAAGTGACGCTCCCTACCACCACAAAGAGAGTTGGTTTTAACTCCCAAAGCAAAAGTTCTGGGAGCCAAAAGAGTTTTAAAAAGACTATATGGTAACTAGTGTGTTGCTGAGAACTTAGTGCCACTGAACATTAACACATGTGGGCATTCTCTAATCACCAAAAGCATGGGCATTCCAATGATTTGACACAAATATAACTTTATAGCACTCCCGACATTCATAAAAAGCTGAAACCATCAGAAGTGATACTTGTGGAAGACTGCATGAAGGATATGCAACTTACTGGATGTCCTGTTCACTCAACCATTCCACTTCCTGGGAACTGTTGCCCCCACACCCTCCCCGCCCCATCTAAGTCACCTAGTTATTGTATAGATGCTTCCAATGCAATATGACTTTATTCCACAGTTGATTGATCTAAGGCTGTTTATCCCACCCAAGCTGGATCAATCCAAGTCCCTTTCTAGGAATTCCAAAATTGAACTTGAGAAATAATTTGTTTCTTTCCAGTGAAGATTTTGGATATGAAACCTAGAGTATTAGCAGTGTTTCCTACATCCTGATCCATAGAAGTGGAGGAACCTGATCTGTGGAGAGAGATAAGGATGGAGCACATGTTCAGAGATGCATCTGACTAGGTTTTCTTCTAAGCCCCAATCACATTGTTGCTCATTGGTGTCAAGGGTCACCTCAGTATCCTTAATATAAATTCCTTTTTTAAAAGCTGGCTCAAGTTGGGTTTTGCCACTAGTAATCAAGAGTCCATGGAGTTTGCTCTTCTTTTGAGCAGCATATCCCAAAGTATATTCCTCAGAACATTCAATCCATTGGTTAATGTGGGGGCAGGGATCCATGATCACATGCATCTCAGGAGGTGCTTCACCTTTATCCCCCATCCAGATTCACAGTGTATGTTAACACAGTATTGTAAGTTTCTGAGAACTTCTGTTGTTGCTTGTTTGTTTTGGCATACTTTTTACTAGTTATCTATATTATTTTATTTTACACATATACTTAAAAAGTATAACTTAAAGTTACAATATTAGCCATTTTAAAGTGTACAACTTAGTTTTAACTGCATGTACCTTACTGGGCAACAGAACTCTAAAAGTTTTTCTTCTTGCAAAGCTTAAACTCCTACCTGCTGACCAACAGTTCTCCTTTATCTTATGTGTCTTTTTCCTTAAAGCACCTCCATCCTATTTGGAAAGAGACTCAATGTAAAGAAATGAATGAAAGAAATAAAATTGTTTAGAGTCATATTTTTAAGTGAGATAACATTAGCACAGATATCCTCTGAGAATAATTAATTCTAAGACAGCTGAAAAATTGTGTGGCTATGTCGTAGAAATAAAATAGGAAATGTAACGAAAGCCTTTTACTTTTTAGTATGTATCTGACCGTGCTGCTAAGTTTAGGAAATGTTATATTTACTTTTCTTATTTGTTGTGTAGGTTTTCTCAGTTTCTTGGAAGGCTGTTATGTTAATAACTAAAAGGAGGAAGATGGCAGATATTGGAGGGCATGCCTTATATAAGGTTGAAGATACAAATATGATCTGTATACCTAATGATTCTGTGAATTACTGATCCTGATGAAGCCAGGTATGTACTGGTAGTAACTTTTTTTTTTTTTAATATTTTTAATGTGATAGGCCAATTGGAAGACATAATATAGTCAAAAGATTATAAGTGTTATGTTAAAAAATGTAGATCACTGGCTTAGAGTTCAGTAGTGTTTGTTCAAAGGCTATTAAAAACCCCCATTATAACAGTTGACTCAGGTGAAGATCAATGACAGTGCCACCACTGCTGGGTGTGAGGTTATTATTAAGGAGGAGAATGTTCACTCAGTGTCAACATACACTCCACAAGTCTGTTATTTACAAAGAGGAAAAATTGCAGATACTGAACCAGATGTACAAACAGCATCAGCAATAATGAGACAAAACTGACATTACTTGCCTCTTAATGTGAAGCAACAGGAAGGACACAGATTACTTGTGTAGTTGTCTTAAAAACTAGAAGCATTAAGTACTTTTACTAGTTAAAGCACTTAACTTGAAGCCAAGCATAAGGAAATAATCAAGCAAACCCATATTGTCGGACATTCTGTAAGTTGTTTTTAAAGACTTCACCTCTGGCCTGGAATTTCAGAAATGTCAATGTCATCGAAGAAAGAAAAAGCCCCAGGACCGTTCTAGATCCAGAAGAGATACAGTGACCGTGATAAAACAGGCAGGCCTGGCATATTGATTAAAGGTGAATCGGACCAGTGGATGTGAATCCAAGGAATAGGGAAAAGTTGAAAAGGATTATGTTATTTATAAACCCCATTCTTACAATTCTTTTGCCAAGAATAGTAAACAAAACAAATTATGTTGTTCTCTACAGTGATTTGACTGTCGTTAAATAGTGAAATTATCTTACAATTAGTACTTGTAGTAAATGGACATTATCCAAAATAATACACACCTCTGCTAATAACTTGTTATAGGTTAACTGAAGTACTATTACTAGATAGGTAAAACGTTTAACATACTTATAATACAATATAATCCGATAATACCGTTAAGTAAAAAATATTTGGTAAAATATTAGGAAATAAAATATAGTGCTATACATGTAATTGTAAATTAATGATAATAAAATAAATTAAAAAAAAATAATAATACCTCTCTGTAGGGCTGATAAGAAGATTAAATGCAATAATTTAAACATGCAAAGAAATTTACCACAGTGCTTGGTATCTGGTAAGGAATCAATAAAAAAAAAAAATTTTTTAACCCAATTAGTTAAAAAGTAAGTTTCTTAACTTACTCTTTAACAAACAATAACTCAGCCCACCTTGGGAGTAAGGCAGGCAGTCTGACTGATATGCCCCCAGACCAGGAAGCTTCTATCCTGAGAGGGAATCAGAGCAGTAAATTTCTTATAAATAATCCTGAAGACTAATAAGAAACTTAATGTCTCTTCAAAGATAAACATTTTGTTACCACTTAGCAGGTCTTCATCCCTAGCCCTTTGTCTCTCAACTGCCTATAAATCCCCTAGACAACGCACCACGCCAGGACCCAGGAGCTCTGTCCTCTCACTTTATCCCTAAATAAAAGCCTCTGCGTTGCTCTCCTAAAAAAAAATATATATATATATAGTGCTATATTAAACATTTCATACCTAATGACAAGTAGAGGTTATTCCTGTATGCATGGTTATATCAACATCAGAATATTTACCAGAGCAATTCACCACATTGAAATATTGTTGGGGAAAATTATGATTATCTTAATATTTGTGGAAAATGCATTTGGCATATTCATTATTCATTTGTGATCAAATGTCTTTAAAAAGTTGAAAAGAATATGAAAAAATGTTAACATTTATTAATCATAAGTGGTAGATGTGTGGATATTTCTTTCCATACCTTTTCTTCTGTTTTAAAATTTTTTTAATTATCGTGATCTGCAGCCATTTTTGCATTTCTCTTAACTCCCCTCTCTGCAGCCTCAAAGCATTTACCAAGCACATTGTAAAAACAAGATCAGTATTTACTTCTTTTTCGCCTCAAATCTGAGTGCCCCGCTCATGTAAGTGTGTGACTACCTCTCTCTGTCATAATTAGTGATGAGGGACAGTCAGGCTGTGGGACTAAGGATCTCTGAAGGGATGAGCCACAGACAGAAATTGCTTCAGATGAAGTCTCTACTCGAGTTCTGATAGAATGCCTCAGTTTTAGGGGCATTTTTTAAATACAATGTATATATAAGGATATGCTAAGCTATGAAAAAGTGATAGTGTTATACAAATGTAATGTGCTTTGTTTTTTTACGTATCTATGAATATTTCAAAATGTGGGCTTATCTAGCAATTTTTACTTTAGGTAAGTTTGAACTTAATTTTTCTCATATCAGTCACTTAAATGTTTATATATTTTTCTAAGGGGCATAAAAAGAATTGAGGACACAGTAGTGCTTCCTCTATTCTTTTTTTTTAAATGGCCAAATTATTCCCTCTAAGAACACAAGCTATACAGCTTTCCTCCTTTAAAAAATCTGTTATTTGAAATTTTCATAGACAAATGAAAGGGGAATTATTTTTACTATAAAAAGTTGGTTTGGGATGGAATTTTAATGAAATATTCTTATTTTATAATTTTGAATTACAAAATGAAATTTGCATGCAGTCTCTAACACAGAGGTAACTATTTCACGGTTCAATTTTCAGTTAACAAGCTAGCAAAACTAGGTAAAAATTAATTAAAAATAGGAAACAATACCAAAGGTTGCAATACCAATCAATGTACTGGTAATGGCATTGTAATTAATAGTATTCCTGGAGAGGAGTGTAATATTAAGCAGATGTGAAAATATACCCTAAGGAAATAGGTCAGGAGAGAAAATATTGATCCATATTTGTAAACAGACATTTATAGCTTCTCTATTTAGCATAACCCAAGTGACCAAAACAGAGCTAAACCAAATATCAATAGCTGAACGACAGGGAAGTAGATTGTAGCAGAGGTTGTGATAAGAGTTTTACCAGGACTGATGTGACCAGTGTGAAGGTCTGGCAGACAGCGACTGTGCCGGCTGGGAATTACATCCACTGAAATAGACACAAAACAGCATCACAGTGAGGACGTGAGTCACCAGGACTACAAGATGACCTAGAGTGGTGTAGCTGTTGGTGTTTTATACTGATGGGGGTACTTGGCATTATTTTAACTTTACTTTGAAACCCTTAAAATAGTTAATCATTTATATGTGAAATAAGGAAAGACACGTCTACTGTGTTGAGTGGATTATGTTTTAATTGACATAAAACTGAAGAAAGTTATTTTAATAGTAGCATAGTCAAGGGGCTCCTAATGGAATAATTTTCACTTCCACAAATGTTTATTAAGTGTGTATTTCTATTTTATTTGTGTCAGTCATCTGCTTCCAGTCTTTATTGCTTAATTTTATGTTTCTAGCATCTGCAAGTCACTACAGAAGCTCAGTGGGACTGTTAGAAATGGTCTTTCCCTGCTTCATGTATTTCATCTTAATTTGTATCCCATGCTGAGTTCTGCTCAAATTATTCTGTAAGTAAAATTGTATACATTAAAGTTTTTATATTTTATAAGTAAGCTTTAAAAAAGTAAGCTGCATTCTTAAGATTCAGCCAGAATAAAGCAATAGTTTTAAATAGGAAGAATTAATTGTGAAAATATCTCCCACCTCTCTCCCGAAGCAGCCGCCTTATTGAGATGTTACTGATGTGTAACATTTGTAAGTTTAATGTGCACAGTGTGAGGATTAGACACAGGCATATATTGTGACATGATCACCACAGTTAGGTTAGTCAGCATTTCCACCCCCTCACATAATTTTGATTTTTGTTTGTCTGTATAGTGATAACATTTATGATTTACTCTCTTAACAAATTTCAAGTATAATTCAGTGCTGTTAAAGATAGTTACCCTGCTGTGCATTAGATCCCCAGAGCTCACTTACCTTACAGCTGAGACGTTGCACCCTTTGGCCAACATCGCCCATCTCCCCAGCCCTTCCCTGGCAACCACCAGTCTACTCTCTGAGTCCGGCTTCCTTAGATCACATATATGAGTGACAACATACAATAGTTATCTTTCTCTGACTTATTTCACTTGGAAAATGCCCTCAAAGTCCATCCCTTGTTATTGCAAACAGCAAGATATTCCTTCTTTTTAATACCTGAATAATGTCCTGTGTGTGTGTGTGTATGTGTGTGAGAGTACACACACCTTATATATCCCTCCATCCACTGGTGAATTCTTAGGTTGTTTACGTGTCTTGGCTATTGGGAATAAAGCTGCAGTGCACACAGGGGTGCAGATCTCCCTTCAAGACAGTGATTTCATTTTCTTAGCATAGATACGCAGATATGGGATTGCTGGATCATATGTATACTTTTAATTTTTCAAGGAGGCCCCATTCTGTTTCCACATTGGTTGCACAGTCTTCACCCTGCCAACAGAGGGTTCCTTTTTCTCCACAGCCCTGCCAACACTCCTTTTCTCTTGGCTTTTTGATAATAGCTGTTCAGCTAAGTATGAAGTGTTATCTCCTTGTGGGTTTAATTTGTCTTCTTCTCACGTGTTGCAGATTTCTGCCACATGTATATGTCGGCCATTCGCAATCACTTTGGGAAAATGTCTATTCCAGTCCCTAGCCTATTTTTCAATCAGATTGTTTTTGCTGTTGATTTACATGTATTATTTATATATTTTAGATACTAACCCTTATCAGATAGATGTTTTCTCTCATTCTATAGGTGATTTTTCATTTTTCTTATTTTTCTCTGTGCAGAAACTTTTTACTTTGCTGTTGTCCCAGTTATTTATTTTTGCTTTCATTGCTTGTGCTTTTGGTGTCATAGCTGTGCCAAGACCCATGTCAGGGAGCTTTCTCCTTGTGTTTTGTTCTAGTAGTTTTGCAGTTTCAAGTCTTATATTTAAGTCTTTAGTCCATTTTGAATTACCTCTTTGTGTGGTGTCAGGTGGGGGTCCATTCTGTTTCATTTGCACGTGGCTTCTGTCCCCCCAGCAGCAGCTACTGACAGGGCTTTCCTTTCAGCAGCGCATCTCCGCTCACCTGTCAAGTGTTAATTGGTTGTGTTCCATGGGTCCTCTAGGCTCTCAGCTGTTGTATGGATCTGTGTGTCTGACTTTATGCCAGTACCGTGCTGTTCTGAATGCCATAAAAATAAAGTCAAAAACAGGTTGTGTGGTGTTTGCAGCTCTCTTCTTTTTTCTCAAGAGTTTTGGTTATTAGCACTCTTGTGGTTCCATAAAATTTTAGGATTGTTTTTCCTGTTTCTGTGAAAAATGTCACTGGAACTTAGATAGGGATTGTATTGAATCAATAGATAGCTCTAAGTAGCATGGACATTCAAACAATATTAATTTTTGTTTTCCAAAAACACTGGAATCTTTCCGTTGATTTGCATCTTCAGTTTCTTTCGTCAATATCTTATAATTTTCAGGGTAAAGTCTTCCACTTCTTGGTTAAATTTATTTTGAAGGATTTAATTCTTTTAATGCTTCCTAAATGTGATTGAAATACCAACCTCTCATTATGATTTTTATCCCTGTGAGATTAGATGCTAGTTAAATTGATGGCCCCATCAAGCAAATGTGGTAAAAGTGAATTTCACGGAAGAAACAAACCAATGTCAATCAAATTATGTGAATAAATTAAAGAAGTTACAATTAAAACAATGTCTTTGTTTTTAGACAGAATTTTAATCATCATAACATGAGTAAATACAAATTTATACAAACTTAAGGAATCCTAGATAACCTTTCAATATTCTGTGTAAAAAATATATAACTCTAGAGATACTCATAGAAATTATTAACTATGTGAAATCAGAATTTTAAAGGATTCTTTTTGGTCTAAAGGCCAAATTTTGTTTGCACAGAGTGTTATAATTTTTTGGATGGTTGTTACTCTCCTGAAACATGTTTCCCTTTAATGGCATGTGTTACTTACTGCTGTTTCATTAGGAAGTCGGTTATAGAACTGTTTTTGCTCATAGGTAAGTTAGACTAAAGGCTGTGCACCATGGCAGCGGGTATTTGTAACATCAGTAGAACTCCATTCAGATACATTTGAGAGCATGGCACCTTTGCATGGCTGTGAAGTTGATTGATTTCAATAGAAAGCAGAAGGGCACATTGCAAATCAGTGAATGTAAGTCAGTTGCATCGTTTTGTGTGTTTCTAGTCAGGCAAATACCTGAGTCATGTGACGGTTTTTAAATTTCCAGTTACACCCACAGTTTGGTGTGTTTCACAGTGCTTACTTGAACAGCTTTGCTTCCAAGTAAAGGAACAGTGCTAAGTGATTTAACTCACAGGCTTTAACTCCATTTGGGAGTCAAGACTGCAAAATGCATTTTGCTTTTATGATTCTTACTAAGCTTCAGTTATGTTCTCAGTTACAGCTATGATCTCTCGCACTCACTTCAGTATAACCTCACCTCATGGTCTTGCGAATGCCCCTGGGGATGTTAAAATCTGAAATGACCCAGACTCACCAGGAGAGTTTTGACATCTTTGAAGATGAAGGATTAGTCACACAGGGTGGAGGGGTATTTGGTTTCTTGCACAACTTATGTTGTTAATACAACTTCCACGAAATGCATCTCATGAACTTTACTCGTGTTTCCCTTATTTTTTTCCTACACGGGCTCATCTTCACCTGAGTTTTCCTCCCATGAGGTTGTTCAGTGTATGAACTGGACCAGTTCATTCTGTAGAAACCTTTATCGCCGTGTAACTGCATTTGTCGGCCAACCAGAAAATTATGTGCTTACATATTTTAGTGAATTTTCATGCACTTTTAATGGACTACATGTAGGTCTAGATTTGGTTGGGCTTAAATGGAGAATAATCTTTTGAGTATTGAAAAAAATACACCACCACCTTATTTCCTGAGAGACCAGCTCAATGAGGGCTGAGTTTTGGGAAAAAAGTCACTGTGGGTTAACAATTGTGTGCTAGACATTTACATACAGTATCTCTAATCCTCATAAAAATTCAGCTCTGTAGGTGTAGTGCCACTTTTAAAGAAAAAAAGACTAAGTAGGAAACAGGCCCACACTTTAGGGCCCCATGGTCGATGTCCAGAGGGACCAGGGCACAGGTGAGAGGTTGCTCTTCCTTTGGTCCCAGCTTGACCCCTGGTTCCCTGTGGGCCCTGCCTCTGTCAGGGCCACTGCAGGGTTGGGGCTGCAACCTGGAGACCCGGGACTGACAAATCACACAACAGAATGGGTACCTTTAGGCCTAGAGTTTTTGGTTGGCCTAGAGCTCTTAAGCCAGAGGCATTTCCAAAGGGAATGTTGTGAGGGAATCATTTCAGTGTGACAGCAGTTCAGCTGAATTAGTTTTGCTGTGGAAACATAGTAAATTAACACTGTCTCGGCTGACATGCCATATGCTGTTTAAATGGTGATGATGGAGATAAGGCTGTGGAGGCAGAGTGCGCGGTAATGTTGCAGGTGTCTCCCGGCAGGGCTCTCTCGAACAGGTCTGGGCTCTCCTAGCACTTGTCAGTGGTCCTGGTCCACTCTAAGACTTCAGCTGTTGCTTAAACTGAATGCCATCGCTTCCACTGCCCTGGACTCTTGATAGTTTATTAGATTGGCTGTAATCTGCTCTAAGGCCAAACCTGGGGGTCCCTGGATACCCCAGAACATCTCAATCCCATCAGTTTGACTTGGGTCAGACACCTGAAGGTAACCTGTGCTGCGAGAGAAGGTGGAGGGTAAGAGAACGTGTACCTGGGCATTTACTTGCATCATTTCCTCCAAATCTCACTTAGTGGTAGGAAAGCTGGAAGTATTACTAAATTTGCACTACCTGTCATCCCAAATCTGAGTTTGAATATTTGTTCTGAGATCTAAATTAAGCCTCTGAAAGCCCCTGAATTTTTTACTATCTCTAGAGCAGTTCCATTTGATAGAGATGAGAAACAGTGTGTTTTAGGTATTTTCATAGCTGCTGTAGCAAATTACCACACATTTAGTGGCTTAAAGCTGTACAAACCTTACATAGAAGTTTGAAGTCCAGAATAGGTCTCAGTGGACTAAAGTTAGGGTGTGTGGGCTGAATGTCTTTCCTGACAAGGACCCTAGGGAAAAACCCATTTTATTTCCCTTTCCAGCATCTCGAGGCTGCCCGTTCTCTGGCTCATGGCCGGCTTCCTCTCCAAAGCCAGCAAAGGCCAGATAAGGTTCTCTGCCACACTGCATCACAACGACACTCACACCTGCGTCCTCCTCTTTCACTTAGGGTGACCCTGTGATTACACTGGGCCCTCCAGGACGGTCTATGCTAACCTCCGCATCACAGGGTCTTCTGATGAGCAACCTTAATTCTGTCTGCAACTTTAGTTCCTCCTTTCCAGGTGACATTACATATTAACAGGTTCTGGTGATTAGGCCGTAGAATGTCTTTGGAGCCGTGGCATTATTCTACCACTCGGCGAAACTGATAGGAAACAGAGTGAGTGCATGATGTACACAGGTAGGGAGGAAAGGAAAAGAATACATTTTTTAAAGTGTCCCTCCTGTGTCAAGCCCTTTATTAGTCACTTTGCAGATATTTTATTTAATCTGAACCGTTGTCTCTGAGGTGAGTAGTAGTGTTATCACTTTGCAACTCAGAAAATTTAGGTTCAGAGATGTTAGGTAACTTGACAAAGGTCACAGAGCTGGTAGGTGGCAGAGGCAGGACTGCCGTCCACATCTGCACTGTTCTTGCTCTGTGTAATGTCTGAATGGGCAGAGGAGGTTTCAGTTTTTATGAATGAAACCAAAGTGTAGTTGTCATAGTATATAAACACTTTTAACATATCATGTTTTGGAACGAATTGTGTTGATTACCTGTTATCCAGAACTGTTAGAATGTTTTAAGTTATTATAAATGTACTTGTTTCTTGGTTTGTACTACATACGAGTTTTGTAAGGCTAATTGATATTTAATAAATGTATCTGGGTATGCTGAAATGAAGTGTGATGGGGTTAATTTCTTCCTACAGAGAAGGCCTCATAAAGCAGTGCTCCCCACTTACGGAAGCATCAGTAAGGCTCCAGGCTGTCCTCAGCATGGCATGTGCCTTC